>CANSNZ010000414.1:597500-640000 GCA_947646795.1 Beta lomatogona
CAAGAAGACTTGTTGACTTCTTGTTTTTTTTTTTTTCCCCAATTTTTTCAAAGGTCATTACGATACGATTACGAATTACCCCTTCAAGAAAGGGAAAAATAATTGGAAGTAATTATCCAAGTTGAAACTTGACCATTATGACGCCTACGTACAAGTTATAATATCCAAAACTAAGGCAATTTATTAATTTTACCATCTCCCTTGGAGGGCAAGCTCCTACCAGTCCAAGGGAAGATTCTGCAAACGATAATTCTTGCATTTACGATGCTTTAACTTAAGGGGTTATTAAGGTTTATTATGTCATTCGTTTTGGGTTGTAAGTTAATAGAAGCACTTGAACAGCAGTGGGTTTGCTGGAATTTGATCTAGTTTGTACATCATACATCTCTGCTCAAGCTTATAATAGACATGTTCACATAATCTCATTTAAAAATAATAACAATATGTAGTTACTAGGATTCGAACACATGACCTTTGAAATAAAATCTGAGAGTTTAACCACTAATCCACTACCATTTCTTTTTTTGACAGAAATAATCCACTACCATTTCAATGCTTAATGTTTCAAAGTAAATAAATTCTTATAATTATATGTAATCATAAAGACATAGACAAGCTTTTTGATCTCTAACACTTTTATTAAGTAATAACATTCTCTTACCCTAATTTCATTGAAATTGTTATTTTTATCCCAATTTCTTAGATTTTTTTTAAAAAAAAACAAGTTGTCATGCCATAATGACCATTTTTCAATTTTACACTAGATAGAATATTAAGAAAAGCTAATAAAATCAAGCATGAGATTTATAAATAATAATATATTTGATAATTGTAACTGACCCAAGGAATTGCCCGGGCCAAAATACTAGTTATTATCAATACAAAGCAAGATAAAACATACTTAGGACAAAAAAAAAAAATCAAGATAAGAACATTTACCTAATTTGTTTTGACAATAGGGCTAAGTGGAGTTAATTTGCAGCTTCATTAACCTTCCTTATGAATTTATTGACAAGGGAAAATCTTCTCTAATAAATTAAAGACCATTGCCTTAAATTGTTCATCTTGTTCTAAACAATCATCCTCCACCATGATCTTTTTCTCTTTGCCTTAAATTGTCATTTGTAGCCTTAATTCAAATTCTTTTGCTTTCGTAACATTAGGAATTAAAATTGGAGGAAGAAGTGTAACATTGAAATTTCTTAATCTTTGAAATTGTTAGCAACTTAATTTTATTAAAAATTCAATTCTTATTGATTAAGACCGATTTTTAATAATTACTGAATTTAAAATTTATGTAATGAATGTATTTGTATTGAATTTCACTTATCTTTACGGGTAGGAAGTTAATTTTAACATTTTTTTTGGGAGAAAATAAGCCTAGGAAAATAGGGCCTAAGTTAATAAAAAGATATTATTTCGGCATAATGTAAATTTTTTTTCTAACATGCAAATATCTACTTTTTTCCATTTTTTTTAAAAACAAGAGTACACAAATTAAAATAGTCTTAGGCCCTGTTCTTCTCAACTTATTTTAATAAGTTTCAGTAAATTAAGTTCAATTTCATAAATAAATTCAGTAAAAATAAGTTCAGTTCAGAAAAAACAAGTTTAGTTTAATAGAAATAAGTTCAGTTCAATTCAGTAGAAATAAGTTCAATCCTTAAGAAAATTGTTAAGAATTCTAGAAAAATAACATTTTTTTGGGAGAAAAAAAGCCGAGGAAAATAGGGCCTAAGTTAATAAAAAGATATTATTTCGGCATAATGTAAATTTTTTGTCTAACACGCAAATATCTACTTTTTTCCATTTTTTTGAATCACAAGAGTACACAAATTAAAATAGTCTTAGGCCCTGTTCTTCTCAACTTATTTTAATAAGTTTCAGTCAAATTAAGTTCAATTCAATAAATAAGTTCAGTTCACTAAAAATAAGTTCAGTTCAGAAAAAGCAAGTTCAATTTAATAGAAATAAGTTTAGTTCAGTAGAAATAAGTTCAATCCTTAAGAAAATTGTTAAGAATTCTAGAAAAATAAGTTTAATTCAGTAAAAATAAGTCCAGTTTAGAAAAATAAGTTCAGTTTAGTAAAAAATAATTTCAATTCAATAAAAATATATTTTGTGCACTAAAAATAAGTTTAATTTAGTAAAAATAATTTCAATATAGTAAAAATCAGTTAAACAAGACTATCTGCTGTATAAAAAGATGAATAGATGGAGTTGAATAAACCCTTGTGTCTCATGAGAATTTGTACGCTGCCTTGTACTCTGTATTTCTTACTCCCTTCGTCCCATATTATAGTGCTTCTTTCCTTTTAAGGTGTCCCAAAATATAATTCTTGTTTTCATTTTTTATTCCATACATTTCCATGATTTTCCTAGAAAAATTGTGCCACCATTATTTATTTGCTTCTTGAAAATAGGCTTTTTGCTTTATTTATTCAACTCAAGGGTTGAATGAGTCATGCATTTAATGCTCTTTCACCACTTATAATCATTCTCTCACCTAAAATCAGCTTTTACCCATAACATTTATTTTAAATACACAAACACTCTTTACATTTCTCTTAGATTCTATTTACCTTAATAACCGTGAAAAAAAAATAGAATCAGGCACAATAATATGGGACGGTGAGAGTAAAATATTTCCTTGTTTCAATCATTGAAAGCTACATAATATCTTAATATAGTAAATTCAATTACGAAGCATATACTCCGTATTTAAAAATGGACCTTGTGTACCGTTAAATTTCCTGTTGCCAGGTATCCTCAGCCAAATATTTGAAGTAACGTTTTTGTCCGAGTGACTCTTAAGGTGTTAATACGTGACACGTAATGGAATTCTTTTGATTTATTTATAAATTTATCCTTTTTATTTATTATCATGGATTTTGGGTCTTGATGTACTTCATGCGAAGTTGTTTGGCTTAGAGCCTTGTCGTTACAATTTATAAGTGGTTGGGTGGTTAGGGTTAGGGTATTAGATTAGGGGTTAGGTTAGGATTAGGGTTAGGGTTAGATGATTTAATTAGAGTTAGAGGGAGGATTGGGGGTTAATGACTAACGGTGTTAGACTTCCATTAGTTATAAGGGTAGTTCGATGTAATTTTTCAAACGTTAGGGGTATATGGTGAATTTGGAAACTCGCAAGGTTATATGATGCAAAAAAAATTTGTTAGGGCCAGGGGTATATAGTGAAAGAATCGATAGAACTATTTAATATTTATGAATTTCTTAAGTTGTCATCTCACATCATTATTGATACTAGAAGTTGATTTTAGTTAGCAACCAATACCATGGTTACAATATCCTTCTCTATTTTGGTGAGATATGTATGTCTTATTGTCTTATTTACAATCACTCTTAAGTAGGCTTGGGTTATTGGGCGAGCCGATGTAGGTCATTAGCGGAATGGAATGGGTTAAAATAGGGTCACCTTTGTGATGGACTTAAAGCGGGTCAAGCCAATGCTGGTCACTAGTGTGTGGGCCAATGAACAAGCAAGGAAAATACAAAGTTGTTTTGGTTCATCTTTTGAGGGTATGGCATCTCCAAAACCATTGAATATCCATAAGCACAATGTCTCCAAGTGATATCCAGAGTTTGCTTAAATTGACCCAAAGATTGTAGGTCAAAATGCTGATCTTTTCATATAAAGCATATCAATAATATTATCCACAAGGATTTAAAAAACAAGTCTGTTGAATGTTGAAATTATGACCCAAAGATTGGGCTGCTCACCTGCTGTGCATCGACCTTTCTTTGATAAAAAATAAAATTGCAATTATGCAAACCAAAATGGTAATATTAGAGTGTTCGTTTTTTCTTCATTTAAGAAAACAACTTTGAGAGATAAACTTCATAATAAGATTTTTGCTAATTCATTTGAACTTCTAAGTTAAATTATAAACACTTTTACCATCAATTTTTAGTTAAACTATGTCGTATGTGTTGGAAAAAATAGAAATTAACAAGGGTCACAAGATAACAATCTTCTAGGCGTGGATCACTTTCCCAAAAGTAATATTCCGACCCTAATCGTAAAGCACGGGTTCACGGAATTCACCTTCGAGATACAAAGAAGAAACAATAGTGGTCACGCTTACTATGAACACTATTCAATGAAAATGAGTTTGTGAGATTTTGTAGAGATGAAGAATTTCTGATTTTTAATCTTTAGAGTTTGTATGCAAAAGAGAGAAGTTATTTTCTCAACCCCTTCATCATATGAGAGAGCCTCATATATATAACAATGCTACACTGTTTCAGAAAATCCGAAACGATGCATCGACAAACCGTCAAACTACGCGAAATAACACAATGAGCAAACAAGACAGAAGCCTCGTCGCGAGTCGCGAGCTGGGCAGATTCCAGCAGCTCGCGAGGTGCGACACTGGTCGCGAGTCGCGACCAGTTTTCTGCCTCCTAACACACGCTGTTGCTCTACCGTCGCGAGGTGCTACCATGATCGCGAGTCGCGATCATCACCATTACCTTGCCCTTGATTAAGCGTCATGTGTTCATCATTACGTTCTTGATGAAACGCAAATACATATAGCATATTATTTTATATATTATTAGAGTAACAACACCTTTACCAAGCAACTCAAACAATATATCATGAAGTTTAACTAACCTTATACTCTAAATCTCCAACAATCCTCCCCCATTTAGAGTATACAAAAATAGTTATTGCACAAACATCATCAAAACAAAACAACCTCATGCATAAATGAAAGTGTACAAAGACTTGAACTTCCACTTAGTATAATACACATTCCAAGCATTCGTATCCAAATGGTGTCGATAAACGATTGAACCATTAGCAACACATAATGAAAACTTGAAGATATTACACACACAAGATTAACTACTCATTTTCAATATATACTTGACACTAATTAGCCATGTGTCCATATCAATTCATAAGTGCATCAAAGCTATGCCTCACTAGCTCCTTGAAGCGGCCAAACTTCGCACTTACATAGGTAGATCTCTTAGAAAAGCATGCTCCCGTGACAAAGCACAATGTCAAGAGACCTATTAAGATTAAACAACCTCTTATAACATCACGGATTTAAAGAACTTTACCTTGGATGATTATACAAGTTCTTTCAACCATCAAATAAGGAAATTAATCTTATTGAACTCAAGACCCAACGTCTTATTGGGCGTTAAGTTAAGATTCCCTTACTCGTGATTTCCAAAAGGCACCAATCCTAAACCGATTGCCATCCTCTTTACCGTATCTCTAGCTAGTGCCTTAGTGAAACAATCCGCTAGATTATACGTAGTTCTCACATAGTCAACAAAGTGATAGCACTATCTTTGATAAGTCCTTGGACATAACTATGTCTCACACCAATGTGTCTTGACTTACCATTATACACTTGACTATAAGCTCTTACCAATGCTGCATCACTATCACAATGTATAGCAATAGGTGATATTGGTTTTGGCAACAAAGGTATCTCAAACATGAGATTCCTTAACCACTCGGCTTCTTTGCTTGCCGATGACAGAGCTATAAACTCCGATGTCATTGAAGAATCTCGCAATGCAAGTTTGTTTCTTGGAAGCCCAAGATATCGCACCTCCCCCAAGGAGGAATGTCCATCCACTCGTGGAGGAATGATCTTCTCTATTAGAGATCCAACTTGCATCCGAATACCCTTCTAAAACCGAAGGATATCCACTATAGGATAAACTATAGTCCATAGTTTTCCTCAAGTACTTTAACACTCGACGAATAGCTTGCCAATGTTCCATACTAGGATTACTAGTATACCTACTTAATTTCCCTACCGCAAATGCGATATCCGGCCTAGTACTCGTCATAGCATACATCAAACAACCTATAACCCTCGCATACTCAAGTTGAGACACGGCATTGCCATCATTTGGCAATAATTTTTCACTTGGGTCCATAGGAGTTGAAACAAGAGAGCAATCACTAACATTAAACTTCTTGAGCACTTTCTCGATATAATGAGATTGTGACAAGATCAATTTTCCATTGTCTCTCTTAATTCTTATACCTAAGATGACATCCGCCTCCCCCAAATCTTTCATGGAGAATTGTGAAGATAGAAAAGATTTTGTCCACTCAACTTGTGACAAATCCGTTCCAAATATCAACATGTCATCTACATATAGACAAATCATGACACCATTACCGTTGTCATCAAATTTGCTATAAACACACTTGTCCGAATTATTCAATTTGAAACCATTAGACAACACAACCTCATCAAACTTTTGATGCCATTGCTTAGGTGCTTGTTTTAGCCCATACAAAGATCTAATCAACTTGCATACTTTATGCTCTTGACCTTTCACGACAAACCCTTCCGGTTGTCGCATGTAAACCTCTTCCTCTAGTTCTCCATTCAAGAACGCCGTCTTTACATCCATTTGATGGATCACAAGCTTATGAATAGCCGCAAGAGCTATTAATAACCTTATAGTAGAGATTCTAGCAACGGGTGCATATGTATCGAAATAATCAATACCCGGTTTTGTGAGAAACCTTGAGCCACTAAACGGGCTTTGAACTTATCAATAGTTCCATCTACTTTCATTTTCTTTTTGAAAATCCATTTACACCCAATTGGTTTACACTTAGGAGGTAAATCGGCTAAAACCCAAGTGTTATTTCCCATGATGGAATCCATCTCATCATCAATTGCCTCTTTCCAAAAGCGGCATCTTGAGACCTCATAGCCTCATTAAACGTTAAAGGATCCTCTTCCACATTAAATATATATGGAAACTTAGTCACTATGGAATTCCTTGATCCTTCAACCAAATATACATGAAAGTCCGGGCCGAAAGATTTCTCTTTTCTCGCCCTTTTACTTCTCCTAGGTTGTGATGATGTTGATGCAACATTCTCATCAAGAGTTTGTTCATCAACTTCTTGATCAATGTTAGTTTGATCAAGTCCAATTCCTTGATCAATGTTAATTTGATCAATTGCTTGAATATTGGTATTGGGAGTAATATCCTTTGGTCTAGGAATTGATGAATATCGATTTTCATAAAAAATTGCATCTCTTGACTCCACAATAGTGTGAATTGACCAAAAGTCATTTTGTTCTATAACATAGAACCTATAGGATTTGCTATGAAGAGCATACCCTATAAAGATGCACTCAACTCCCCTTTCACCCAACTTTTTACGTTTGGGTTCCGGCACTTTTACAATTGCACGACATCCCCAAACCTTGAGATAACTCAAGTTTGGTTTTCTTTTATACCAAAGTTCATATGGGGTAACCTCGTTCTTTTTCATTGGAACTCGGTTTAAAATATGACAAGCTGTTAACATAGCTTCACCCCAAAAACCATCACTTAAACCCGAATAGGATAACATAGAATTTACCATTTCTTGCAAAGTTCTATTCTTTCTTTCGGCTATACCATTTTGTTGTGGTGTATAAGCCGCTGTAGTTTCATGTATAATGCCTATAGATTGAAAATAACTCGGGTCATAGAATTCACCACCCCTATCGGTTCTAAATCGTTTAACTTTGTCACTTAGTTGCAATTCAACTTCAGTTTTATAGATCTTAAACTTATCAAGGGCTTCATCCTTAGTAAATAACAAGTATACATAACAAAACCGAGAGTAATCATCAATAAAAGTTATCATGTATTTCTTGTTCCCCAAGGAAGGAGTGCTATGAAAATCACATAAATCACTATGCACCAAATCAAGCAATGAAGTATCTTTTTCCACATTGTTTGGAAAAGAATTTCTAGTTATCTTTGTTAACATGCATGTTCTACACTTCTCTATACTTGGATCAAAAGAGGGAATCAAATCATGCTTAGACATGGAATACAACTTTTTATAGTTAACATGACCAAGTCTATTATGCCATAGAGAAGAATTGTCATTAACAACAAAGCAAGTATCTTTCAAAGCATTCAAAATACTTAGTTTGAACATACTATTACAAAGATAACCAAGTCCTACAAATGTACCACCCTTAGACAATATGAATTTATCGCCTTCAAACACCATCTTAAAACCTAACCGATTCAAGGTAGCACCGGAGACTAAATTTCTCCTAAGTTCCGGAGCATACAATACATCTCTTAAAATAAGAGGCTTTCCGGAACTAAACACTAATTCTACTTGTCCTACACCTAGAACTTTAGCCGTAGAATCATTGCCCATGTAAAGAACTTCTCCATTCTCAACCTCTTTGAAAGTCTTGAATAGAGACCGCTCCTTGCATACATGTCTTGATGCTCCCGAATCGATCCACCATGAACAATCATCCCGTACACAAAAGATTTCGGAAATCATACACACAAAATTCGGATTTGAATTAAGTGAAACTCGTGTACACATACCTTGCTTGGTATGGGTTTGGCTAGACTCGCCATTCCCACCATTCTTTTTGTTCATCTTCTTCTTCCAAATGGTGCAATCCTTCTTAAAATGACCGGGCTTTCCACATTCCCAACAACCTCGTTGAGCACCTCCACCAAACTTAGGCTTCTTGCCATAGTTGCCTTTGGTGAAATTGTTAGCCCTCTTCTTAGGATTAGAAGACTCCTTTGATTTACCATCCTCCACCATGTTAACGGTGGAAGAATTAGGATTGACATCCTTTTGTCCATCTTGGACCCGAATGCCCTCTTCAATCCGAAGATGAGCACCCAATTGTTCAACATTCATATCATCTTTCTTATGCTTAAGGGAATTTCTAACATCCTTCCAACCGGGTGGTAATTTATCAATTATAGAGGAAACAACAAAGGTTTCATCCATTACAATGTTGTGTTGCTTAAAACTCCCTAAGATTCTTTGAATTTCATGGAATTGCTCCATTACCGACCTAGAGTCTACCATTTTAAAAGCATTGAAATTACTAACAAGAAATTTCTTACTAGAAGCATCTTCGGCCATGTATTTACTTTCTAATTCTTCCCAAAGAATCTTAGCGGATTCAACAAATTGATAAATATCAAACAAAGCATCGGACATACCGTTAAGGATGTGGCCACGACATATATAGTCATCATTCTCCCATTTGCTCCTCCTCCGAATTTCTTCAACAGTTTCATTTTCCCCTTCCTCGGGTTTGGGAGTGCTTAAAACATACGCCACACTTAACGAAGTGAGAAGGAAATGCATCTTCTTCTGCCATCTTCTAAATCCAACACCTTCGAACTTGTCAAGTTTGTGAAAATTTGCAGACATTTCACGAATTGAAGTCATCTTGCTATAATATTACTTTTGGATTGTTGGAAAAAATAGAAATTAACAAGGGTCACAAGATAACAATCTTCTAGGCGTGGATCACTTTCCCAAAAGTAATATTCCGACCCTAATCGTAAAGCACGGGTTCACGGAATTCACCTTCGAGATACAAAGAAGAAACAATAGTGGTCACGCTTACTATGAACACTATTCAATGAAAATGAGTTTGTGAGATTTTGTAGAGATGAAGAATTTCTGATTTTTAATCTTTAGAGTTTGTATGCAAAAGAGAGAAGTTATTTTCTCAACCCCTTCATCATATGAGAGAGCCTCATATATATAACAATGCTACACTGTTTCAGAAAATCCGAAACGATGCATCGACAAACCGTCAAACTACGCGAAATAACACAATGAGCAAACAAGACAGAAGCCTCGTCGCGAGTCGCGAGCTGGGCAGATTCCAGCAGCTCGCGAGGTGCGACACTGGTCGCGAGTCGCGACCAGTTTTCTGCCTCCTAACACACGCTGTTGCTCTACCGTCGCGAGGTGCTACCATGATCGCGAGTCGCGATCATCACCATTACCTTGCCCTTGATTAAGCGTCATGTGTTCATCATTACGTTCTTGATGAAACGCAAATACATATAGCATATTATTTTATATATTATTAGAGTAACAACACCTTTACCAAGCAACTCAAACAATATATCATGAAGTTTAACTAACCTTATACTCTAAATCTCCAACAGTATGTGAAATATAATAGTTTAAAAATAATTCGAGCCTATTCACGAGCTTTTCGAGTCGGACTTAGATGTACTCGATTTATGAAAAGTTTGAGCCCAACTCGAATAGTTCACAAGTCAACCAAACTCATTAACACCACTAGCACCAAAGTTGTTGAGTATTCAACTAAACTCGCGTGATGTCATGTGAAACTTTTTTTTCGATCAAGAATTTTGATTCTTTTTTTTACCTTGGCCCTGTTTGGTAAAAAATAAAGATTTGAGAAAAATTAAAGGTTTGAAAACATATAGAGAGTTTGACTAATCAATCTTCTAATTCGAGTATTTGATAAAGATAAGTTTCAAATAGCTAGCTAGTTGAACCCAAAAATCTGTTTTGGAAAAGTTGTGTGAGCAGCTTTTACATTGGAAGTTTGGGGATAAGTAGGCTAAAGTGCACTTATGTCCTAAACTCGTGAAAAATTATTACCATTACCAGGGTACATCCAACTAGAATAATAGATTATACCATCTCCTCATTAGTCATTTTATACAAGGAGATTGAGTTCCTAAGATTATAACTCGTACAAAACTCGCTTCTTGATGAAGTATTCTACAAGGAAATTAACTTCCTCTAAATTTCAAGTCATGAAGGTATTGAAACATAATTTATTAAGTACATAAAACATGTGACAAATCCATGTAAGTTACACTATGTTTTGTTATCCAAATTCTTTCTAAACCAAACTCTTACATAAAACACTTATCCCAAACTACCTTCAACTTTCAATTTTTTGCGAGAATCTAATTTGTGAAAATTTTGTTATCCCAAACTATCTTAATTTTAACATTTTTGTTATTGATAGGTACCTTGTGCTGGTTTCTGGGGTTGATTTTTTTCCCCGATCATTTTATGTCAGGTGACCTCCTTTGAACCCCTTTTTCTTTATTTTTGCCCCATTTCCATGTTCGCATTCTCTCTTTCTCTCATCCATCTCGACCTAATGTACCACTAACCCACCATTAAATTCTTCTTCAACTGAAAACTATATAACTTCCATAATTAATCCTAACTTTCTCTTCCTCCATAACCCTCTTCCATCTCATTTCTCTCTCCACCCAACCCCTTCCCATTCCACCACCCTAGCCACCAAAATGTTGATGAAATCCCTTTTACCAACAAAAATCTTCCATGGCCACATAAACCTATCCCCACCTACCAAACCTCATCTTTAGCCACCGCCAGGGTTGAATAGGGGATTAATGACTACCACAGTTAATGACGCTTAGTTATTGAGAACACCTGGTTGTAAAATTCAAGGGTATTTGGTAAATTATCAAAAGTTCTAGGGTATATTGTGAATTATGTGAAAAATCAATAGTATTTGGTAAAAAATTTGTATATATAACTATCATTACTTAAAGGTCATTTATTTCTCTTTCATGTGCAACTTGATAAGATCTGGTTTGACATCTGCACTTTAGGGCTTGCAATAAGAATTAAAATACATTTTCTAAAATGATAAATATTGATCTCTCATATTATCATTTAGTTATTGTCTAATATTTTCACTCTATAAAGGCCTAACGGTTGCATACATTATTTTTCTTATAAAAAATAATGACATAACATTTGAATAAACACCAATTATAACCATTAAAGTAATTAATCAAATTTTGGTGGCTAATTTTATAACTTAATAAATGTCCTTTGTTGTCTTCAACAATTCCAACTGTTGTTGTTACCAAATATTTTGAATAACTACTTTGACATCTAACCTCTAACAACTATTAGTTGGTAGCTAACAGGTACTCAAACCACTAACAGCTATACCAACAACTGACAACTACTCCCCCCCGTTTGTTTTTAATAGTTACACTTAACATTTTCACTTGCTAATGTAAATGTTTGAACATTAATATCTCTAAATTTGCATTTGTAAAAATTATAAAAAGTTGATATTCCAAAGGTACATATCGAGAAGAATCTAACAAGATCTCACATGACTATAATTTACCTTACCCATTAATCACAAATGATAGTCAAACATAAATTTGTTAATATTGTCAAAACTCAAAGTGTAACTATTAAAAAGAAACGGAGGAAATATAGTTTTGCCAAATAGGCCCATAGTTTAGAAATGAAATATTGGGATTTAGGTTGCATTAATCTATATAAATTCTCAAAATATTATAACTTATTAATGTTTATTTGTATAAGGTGTTAAAACTTATATTTAAATTTTTCCAAACTTATCTAAATATTATATGTTAGAAATATTGTAACGACAAACTAAAATTAAGGCACGAAAACAATGAGGTTACCATTGGTTAGTTTATTATTTACTAGTTTAGTTTATTATTTATTGGTTAGTTTTACAATGGAACTCACCACTTTTTAATCAAAATTCCAACTAATTAATTATATGTTTTCTTCAACTTATTTTAATAATTTATTTCAGAAAAAATAAGTTCAATTAAGATGAAATAAGTTCAGATAGAAACAAATAACTCTAATAATACAAACATTCTCAAATTTAATAAGTCAGATAAGATAATATAAGTTAATACTAGTCAAAATAAGTTGAATAGAACGGATCTTAAGAATAATAAGTGAAGATTTGGACTTTAAGAAAGTTAACTGACATCATAAGTAAACACTATTTGGCTAGCTTTACATACAATGATACAACAAAGAGAATTATTAGTGTATTCTGATGAGGCAAAATGATTCTTATGAAATTTGGTCTATGGTAATATGGTATTATCGTCTAGTCAAACATACACAATAATATTTCCCAATTTGCTCAACTTCAAATGAAAGGCCCCGTCTCATCTGCCCAACAGGTTCGAACTTTATCCAACTCTTGTGAATAACAGCTAACTTTTTTGCGAGGAAATAAGCTAAGAAAAAGAATCGAAAAGTACCAAAACTAGCCGGTTAATTAAGCTACCAAAATCCACTTGGAATCAAAAATTTTCTTGGTAGTCCACTTATCTCTGGTCATCAGTCATCAAACAATTTCTAATGTCCGGATATGTGCAATGATACAACTAAATTATTTGATCTTTCATAGATTCTAATAATTGATATGAACTGAAAATTTGACCTAATCCATTTTTTTCTAAAAAACCTCATAAATAAGAATTTTTGACCTGAAATATGATAAAAATCATCTATTGGGTTGAAAGCCCATCTGAAACAATCTAATATTACCCTATCTGAAACCAGTCCATTTAGCACGTCCAGAGGATTTAGAAAGAGTTGAAAACCCCTGATTTTTTTTATTACCTGATTAACACTAATTATCTTAAAAAGGGGCTCAAATCTAATAAAAGAATTATGAGCTCAGCATGCATGATCGTAAAACACAACTTTGTTTGAAGAAATAATTGCATTTCTTTGCCTGATATTACAAAATAAAGGTTATAGGCTATAGTTTTTGCTTGTAATAACTAAGACATAGAAAGCTACTGAAAAACTAGAATAGCGAAATCAGAAGCAAAGCTAATTACCAACACTAGAAATTTAAGAATGGTAATGAGAAGGGTAACCATAAGGCAAAGCCTTGTATTAGATTTAGGTGTTAATTTATAATTTTCAAATTTAAGTCTACCCAAAGACATGAAAGTTCGTAGCACTAGAACATCATGGAAACCCCTTATAACTTCCTGGCAATAACACATATGTAACAGTGCCTCAAACAATGCAATAATATTTCAGCATTCATAACTATAGTTTGAAGATTGAAGAAGCATCAGCTTGTCAAACCTTTCTATGTGATGGACACCGTCTGAAAATTTTGACACTAAAGCCAACATTAATGTTTCAAACAAAAAATCAGAGATACTTACTTTGTATAAAAGATAATTTTTTTTCTAACATGAAGTCAACCAATGCAAGCTTGGACACTGAAAACACTGGGAAATCCATCATTATATTCATCTAAACTAAACCCACATATTCTCTCTATCATCACTATTATTTGTTCCTTCTAAAATCTTTAGTGAAGTGACATCAATTTTGAAGATTAATTAAGAAAATATGGACTCTTAATTATTAATGGCTGGACATTTCTCATGATCTTGATCGAATTATAACATATGCAATTCATAGTCAGCGGTAAATAAATTATATGTTCTAATTATTACAAATGTTGAAGCAAATACGATTAGCAACTTAAATTAAGAAGTTCCATTGTGTTTAATCTAAAGCCAAAAACAATGTAATGGTGCTGTCATATCAAGAAATTCTTCAAATCCATCTTCAGCTCCAGTAATATGAAACTTCTGGGTGTCGAGTGAGTAGAAAACTATACTATTTCCTTTAAGCAATGAGACATAAATCCTATTTCTCATCCCAACCTCTGTAGTCTCTGTTGAAAAACATGATGACTGCTGGCTAAGGAACAAGCTGTAGTTACCAAGACTTTTCACTTCGACCCATTTTTCTTTGGAAAAATTAAACTTGAACACTTCAACCCATATTCCCATATATCCAATAAATACACCCACAAGTTCTCCATTACACTCAACTAAGTAATATGAATGCAATGTTGTCTGAATAGGCGGTCTGCTAGAAACTCGCCAACTTCCTTCTCCATCTACCACTTCAAATGCTCCCAGATATCCGATCGTGTCAAGAACATGAAACGCGCCCTTAAAATAGACGAGACTACTCGTTCCAACTATAAATTTGTTGTCTATATTGGGAAACTTGCATTCAATCCATGAATCAAATCCATATTGCATATAATATATTTTTACTGTATCGATATCATCGTATCCAAAAGCTACAATCACAGAGTCAGGAGAAGTCGGGCATGTTGAGAATCCAATACTTCTAATATCAACAAAAAGTGAGACAGGACTTGGCGGGAAATCCCCCCTCACTCTTGTGAATAAGTTGAAGAAGTTAGTATGTCGTTGGAGAAAAGTCGATGTAATTAGCCACCCATCTTTGGCGAAATGAACAATAAAAGGATCTGTAGATAACCGGAGGAGGTGGGAGTAGTGTGAATCACCTCGAGATGGGTCCATTACTTGACATAATCCATCTTCATTCTTACGGCAGACGAATAAAGGCAGCATGTTCATGGGTCTGCATTGAGGGATACAAGGAACTGCTGCTCGAAATGTCTTACAACTAGCTCGGAAGTTCCTATAGTCAAACAAATGCATATATTGTGAGTTTACATGTATCAGGTCATATGGAAGCTTGCTGAACGGGCTTTCTCTTTCTTGTGTCTCATCCTCTTTTAATTGAGGCATGTAAACTAATTCAGCATTGATGATCATCCCTTGGCCTGAAGCATCATCACCCAATTTCTCATCTTCTTTTTTATCTTGCACAACTTCTAATCTGTCACAGCATAAGCAAAAATTAAGATGATTAGATACAAGGATGTGACGAGAATAATCCCAACATGGCCAGGGCTGTTCCTGAACATTATTGGGTGAATTGATCTGATAGCAATTAATTTGAAAGAACAACTACAAACAACGTGGGTACTAACCTTTGATGATGTTGTGGCATCGGATTCACCCAAGTATGTGAGTGTAAAGGGGAGTTCAAACTTGGGTTTGGGCAAACCAAAGACTTAGTCAAACTCCTGTCATCTAGGCTGTAAGAAGAGAGAATATCAGGCAAAGAAATAAAATAGACACAATTTGCTTCAACTTGTTTTACTCCGTTTGATTCAGTAGGAGAATTGTTAGATCCCCAGCACCAGGTGCAACAATCTTTCCCAAGGAAAAAGGCGCGGCCATCCAAAGATTTCACCTCAATCCAATTCCTTAGTAAAGAATCCAACTTCCAGACTTTCACTTGGCCGATTTTTTTATCGTCACAATGGGTTATACGATATCCAACACTATATATAGTTCCGCAAGATTCAAGCAGGTAATCTTCACCATGAACATAAGAATAATCCCACTTCTGCATCTCGAGCGGGATGATCTTTAATGCTAGCGAGTTGGTAGCCTCATCAACAACCTCCATACTCACCACATAATCATGCAGCCCGCTGTATACATCGGCATCATCATCAGAATCATCGACACCGGAATCATCATCGCCATCATCTTCCGAGTCATCTTCGTCACCATCATCGTCATCGTCACCATCATCTTCGGAATCATCATCGTCACCATCATCTTCGGAATCACCACCGCTATCATCGTCATCATCATCGTTGGCGTTATGATGCTCCTGCACTCTAGCCCAACAATATATAATCCCATTCAATGTAACAGCCTTTTTTATATATAATATGTCCACATTTGGACTATCTAGCTGAAGTTGTTGAGTGTGCCAGTTATCATTATGTCTGATAATAGTAGGATGACATGAAAAAACTTGGTTTCCAAAGAACAAGAAAAGCACACAATTCGAATTTGGGCTAGGGGGTGATGTTAGCGTGCAGCTTGTCAATTTTACGTCTTCCTCTATATCAGGCAATGGAGGAAGATTGATTGTTTGGAAAGACGTCGAGTTATACAGAGAGAATATCTTGCGATCCTTAAGATCGCTGACGATTAACCAGCCATAGCAGGAACCTTCAATAGACTTGCCGCGCAATTCAGGGATGCTTTAGATGTAGAAGTTGTTATTAGGAGGTAAAGGAGAAATTGTACAGAATGTCTGAATCTGTTTTTTCCTAGAATTCCCATGCGTGTACACAAGCCAAGGTGTTTCTTCTAGAGGCGGATGTGGAGGTCGACCTATATTATTCACCTTGTCTTCCATTAATATATAGTCTCAAGTTTCTTTATTTATTGATGAGACGTTTACTGTAGCGGTTTAAGTTTATAGAATATGGAAACCTATTTATATAGTTGCCAAAATCCTAGTCTTACTAGGGTTCGGTTTACTTAAAAATAAGAATACAATAATACAAAATCAATCTTATTAGCTAGTTCCCTAATTCAACTTGGTTTCCTTTCTTATTTCCTAGTTCAATATAGTCGAGCAAGGAAAGAAAAATTACTTTAACTGATTGTAAGGCACAAACTATATTCAATATCTTATTGATTTTTATTTTGAAGCGAATAATAATCTATTGATTTTATTATTGAGAACTGTTGGAACAAGAGTTTCGCAAGGCAGAAATAGATAACTTTCAAGGCTGTGCCGTGATAGGAGATCACTGACTTGAAAGCAATTACGGCCCGACAATGGTGGTTATCGATCTTGGCCGGAATGCTCCCCAAGGTTTACACAGCAGCTAAGAATGCCACCACTAGCAAACTGAGCTTTAGAGAATAGCACGAAAACCCAGGAATAGAGAAGAGAAGGGAAGAGAGAAGAGTGTTTGTTGTTTTTTTGTGTGTCTCGATCAACAGGATGGCACCGATTTTATAGGGAAGAATCAAGCCAAAAAACGGATAGCAATCAAGACAGAAATCAATGGGCGGATAATTAGGGATTGCCATGAATACTGTAACGGTAAAACGTTACAGAATTCCAACAGCCACACACGCGTAGCTCCCGGGTCCAAAAATTTAGTTAAGTTAAGTTTATTCCCCAAAGCCCATGGCCCGGTGGCGCGCGCGCGCGTGTGTGATAGCAAGCCCAAACCAAACATATCATCCAACCACAAAAGCATCTCTAGTCACAACTCAATAGATGGAAGGAGGGAGGAAATATATAAACATGAAGAAATTCCCTCCCACAAGCAATGTGGGACAAACAAGAAAATGAGCCAAGGTTTTTCCAAGCCTTAACTCCAACAAGAACTAGAATATGTTGACGGTTGATTGTTTGTGACTTTTGGATTACTAGTTGTAGGCTAGTTGTAGCAATTAATTGTAACTTTCCTAAGCGAATTTCAACCGTAATCTTGGTTAGTAGTACTAATTTGGTAAATAACACTCTTATGACCTCAAATTTATTTGGGGCTCCTTTGGGATTCAAATCTCACTTACTCCCTCCGTCCCATAATATAGTGCTTGTTTCTGTTTTACACGGTCTCCAAGACGTAACTTTGACCTTTAATATCTTCAATTCCGTATTTATAAAAAATATAAAAAGTTGATATTATGAAACTACACATTGAGATGAATCTAACAAGATTGTACATGAATATGTTTTTTTATATATACAAATGAGAATATTCGGTCAAAGATTTTAAAGTTTGACCCACCAAAAATGAAGTAGGCACTATATTATGAGACGGAGGGAGTATTATTCTTAAGGTCGTTCTATTCAACTAATTTTGACTAGTCTTAACTTATATTATCTTATCTGACTTGCTAAACTTGAGGATGTTTGTATTATTAGACTTATTTGTTTTTATGAACTTATTTCATCTTAATTGAACTTATTTTTCTAAAATAAATTAAAATAAGTTGAACAAAACATATCATTGATTAGTTGAAATTTAGATTAAAAAGTGGTGAGTTCCATTGTAAAACTAAACACTAAATAATAAACTAACCAGTAAAATGGTAACTTGTTTTCGTAAATTAATTTTAGTTTGTCGTTACAATATTTCTAACATATAATACTTAGATAAGTTCGGAAAAATTTAAATAAGTTTTAACACCTTATAAAAATAAACATTAATAAGTTATAATATCCCAATATTTCATTTCTAAACTATGGGCCTATTTGGCAAAACTATACTCCCTCCGTTCCTTTTTAATAGTTTTGACAATATTCTAAAATTTATGTTTGACTATCATTTGTGATTAATGGGTAAGGTAAACTATAGTCATGTGAGATCTTGTTAGATTCTTCTCGATATGTACTTTTGGAATATCAACTTTTTTTAATTATTACAAATGCAAATTTAGAGATATTAATGTTCAAACATTTACATTAGACAGTGAAAAGGTAAAGTGTAACTATTAAAAAGAAACGGGGGGTAGCATGGGCGGATCTAGGGGTGTAAATGAGACGAGACAACTCGCGAGCTACTCGAGATCGACTCGGTCAAAACTCGACTAGCGTGAGCTTGACTTAAGCTCGAACTCGGCTCGAAATGTTGGCGAGTCGAGTTGAGCAACTTGATACTCGACTCGAAAACTCGTGAGAAGCTCAAAAACCCAATTATCAATAGTAAAATACCTAACTTCAACATTTTTCTACCTTAGGGTTGCTTTTAATATGAGACACTTGCAAGCTACTCGAAATCTACTCGGCCAAAACTCGACTCAGTCAAAGCTCGACTCTGTCAAAATCGGTCAAACTCAACTCGAGTGAGCCCGACTCAACTTGAGCTCGACTCGAAAGGCTAACGAGTCGAGTCGAGCTAGCTTAAACTCGAACTCGACTCGCATCATTTACACCCTAGGCGGATCTACTATGGGTTCACTGGGTTCAGATGAAAACCAGCAGCAGCACGATGGTTTTGATTGTTACTTTGTCCGTGTGCTTTTGTCCCGACCGTCGCGAGATCTACTCATGCTAAGTGCTAACAATCAACTCATTTTCCTTTTTTTTTCTCATCTTGTTTTATTTTAAGAGTCTTGAGTTGGCTCCTGGTCATTCAAAGGATGCGGTCTCCAACTGACAATCAAACTCATCTTCTTTCTTCTTCTTTTTTTCATCTGGGTTTTATCTAAAGTCTTGGTCATTCAAAGTTTGTGGTTTTTCGATCTAAATACTTCCTCCGTTTCGCAATACAACACCATTTCTCATTTCGGCACTATTCATCAACCAACTTTCACAATCTTTCTCTCAAAATTATGTAAGAAAAAATATTGTCAAGTAGGATCTTGTTGAATTCGTCTAAATGCGAGGATTTCAAATATCAACTTTTTTTAATTTTTACTTGTACACAATTAAAGATATTAATGTCGAAAGAAGAGCATTGGAGTGCGTGAAAAAGCAAATGGTGCATGTATTGTGAAACAGAGGTAGTATATAATTAGCTTTCAGATTTGAAACACTAGAATATTTTTTTAATTTGTTAAAATGTGTTTAGAGTTTCTAATAATTATTAATAGTTATTAGTAATTGCATATACGGGTGAGAAATTGTTGTTCTTGCTTGATGTTTGAAATTTTTTAGATTATGGGAACAGTTGAAATGTTAGATTGCATCATTTTGAGCAATATCTTGATTGTTTTTTCTTATATGGTAATAAAAATCGTGCGGGGAAGTCTTAAAAAGCGTCCGCTTGCTCTTCCCCTACTTTAAGAGTACCTTTAAATCTAATATAAGAAGGCAATAACATCTTATTTAGCCATTGTAATTTGATATTTGAATGAATAATATATTGAATTTTTTTAAGTAGATGATTGTAGCTTTTCTTTTTTATCGACTTCGAACCCATATGGTTGAATTCTTGGATCCGCCACTAGGGAGTAGTTGTCAGCTGTTGGTATAGCTGTTAGTGCATGGTTTGAGTACCTGTTAGCTACCAACTAATAGTTGTTAGAGGTTAGATGTCAAAGTAGTTATTCAAAGTATAAATAGTTGTTAACAACAACAGTTGGAATTGTTGAAGACAACAAAGGACATTTATTTAGTTATAAAGTTAGCCACAAAAATTTGATTAATTACTTTAATGGTTATAATTGCTGTTTATTCACATGTTATGTCATTATATAAGAAAAATAATATATGCAACCCTTAGGACTTTATAGAGTGAAAATATTAGACAATAACTAAATGATAATATGAGGGATCAATATTTGTCATTTTAGAAAAAGTATTTTAATTCTTATTGCAAGCCCTAAAGTGCAGATGTCAAACCAGATCTTATAAAGTTGCACATGAAAGAGAAAGAAATAACCTTTAAGTAATGATAGTTATATATATAATTTTTTTACCAAATACCTCTGAGTTTTCACATAATTCACAATATACCCTCGAACTTTTTATAATTTACCAAATACCCTTGAATTTTACACAAATGTACCAGATGTTCTCAATAAGTAAGGAATTAAGGATCATTAACTGTGGTAGTCATTAATCCCCTATTCAACCCTGTTGGTGGCTAGAGATGAGGTTTGGTACGTGGGAACAGATTTATGTGGCCATGAAAGATTTTTGTTGGTAGAAGGGGTTTCATCGACATTTTTGTGGCTAGGGTGTTAGAATAGGAAGGGGCTGGGTTGAGAGAGATACGAGATGGGAGAGGGTTATGGAGGAAGAGAAAGTTAGGGTTAATTATGGAAGATATATAGGTTCAAGTAGAAGAAGAATTTAGTCATGGGTTAGTGGTACATTAGGTCGAGATGGAGTCCAGATCCTCTAGAGTTTTAATAAAACTCTACAAGGTAGAGTTGTATCTGAACCATACATTTTAAGATCAAGGGTTCATATTGGTGGAAGGAGAATATTAGAGGGTAGATTTTGATGAGAAAAAATAGGGGGGATTTTGGAAAGATAATATATGAGTCGTTGATTAGCAAAAATCTTATTATGAAGTTTTGTTAAACATAATATCCAAACTCAATGGGGTTTAAGGTAAATTAAACTAGAAAATTTTAAGCTCGAAAAAGCTCGAGATTCAATTCGAGTTCGTGTGAAAGAGTCATGAATCGAGCCGAACAACCGCAAGCTCATGCTCGATTAGGTCCATGAACCTAACCTCGCTGCAATTTAATCATAATGAACCATAGAAAACTTTATCTCTCAAAGTTGTTTTCTTAAATGAAGAAAAAACGACAGCTCTAACATTACCATTTTGTTTGCATAATTGTAATTTTATTTTTTGTCAAAGAAATATCGATTACAGTCAAGTGGAAGATTACCCATATTCGCACATTGGCTAAGGATTTTTGTGGTGCCGCGTCATGAAGGTAACTAGGAACCAGGTGGATTAAGCTCATAATCTCGCTCGATGGTGTAGAGTAAACCGTAGGGATTTAAATTAAGTAGTTTCTCTTGTTTTTTTTTTCACTTTTTCTCGATGTCAAAAAAAAAAAAAAAATAATAGTTCGATGCACATTAGGTGATCAGCCCAATCTTTGGGTCATAATTACAAATAGGGGTGAAAGTTCGGTGTACGGTTTCGATTAGGGCCTAATCGTATCCGATCTGATCAAAATTTGGATTTTAATTTTTCAATCCGAATCCAAACCAATTAGAGTTTGAATCCGATCCAATCCAATCCGAATTTCATACTCTAAATTGGATCCGATCCGAAAATCGGATTTTTTTAAAACTCTAGTTTTTCGATGAAATAAATTAAGCATAACAGCAGCCTAATAGATTTAGGAAATGAGGAATTAAGTATTGTTAGAGTTTTAGGGGAAGGGTTGAAGTGCTACGCCTACTAGCCTATGGACTAGGCTTTTTAAAAAAAATTCAATTAAGCACTTAAGCCCAATCCAGATACATAATGCAAGACATATTACTATTAGGTTATATTGGATTTCTGGATCCAATTACCCTCAATCCAATCCGATCCGAAAATCCAAAATTTCAAAAAATCTCAATCCGAATCCAATCCGAACACAATTCGAATCCAATCGAAATTACTAATTCGGATTGGATTGGATTTTGGATTTTATTCGAATAACTTTCACCCCTAATTACAAATACGAGACTACTAGAGGTGAGAAGCACCCTATTCTTTCCCAATGCTTTTGCACACATGACTTTATTAATTGAGAATTTCAACATTTCATCCATGGTTAGTGACTGATTTATTGGAAGGTATTCACTTGATGGATGTGAATTACTCCCTTCATCCCATATTATAGTGCTTCTTTTCTTTTAAGGTGTCACATAATATAATTCTTGTTTCCATTTTATATTCCACACCTTTCCATGATTTTCCTAGAAAAATTGTGCCACCATTATTTATTTGCTTCTTGGAAATACTCCCTCCGTCCCATAAAATAATGCTTACTTCTCATTTTTCATGGGAATTAAGGAAAATGGAATGAGTGGTAGGATTTCCAAAAAAAAATATTTAATGAAGTGCTTTTTTGATACTTTTGTATTGAAACTAGTTATTTATTTTCTTTTTCTTTTAAACAAAATCAA
The DNA here is from genome assembly GCA_947646795.1 of Beta lomatogona. Lineage (NCBI taxonomy): Eukaryota > Viridiplantae > Streptophyta > Magnoliopsida > Caryophyllales > Amaranthaceae > Beta > Beta lomatogona. The sequence goes on from CANSNZ010000414.1 coordinate 620,392, forward strand.
AAGGCAAAAAATGTTCCTTGGAATGGTGTAAAGCAATAAATGGGGTCACATGTTTTGAGAGAAAAGTAGGGGTATTTTGAAAAGTTTATGTAGAAATTAAGGATAATTTAGTCCAAATAAATTGACAAAAAAGAAAATAGGCACAACATTTTGGGACACCAAAAAAGGAATGTGAGCACTATATTATGGGACGGAGGGAGTAGTTTTTTGCTTTGTCAATTCAACTCAAGGATTGAATGAGTCATGTATTTAATGCTCTTTCACCACTTATTGTCAATCTCTCTCCTAAAATCAGCTTTTCCCCATAACATTTATTTAACAAACACTCTTTACATTTCTCTTAGACTCTAATATTCACAAATTTATGTTTGCCTATCATTTGTGATTAATGGGTAACGTAAATTATAGTCATGTGGGATCTTATTAGATTCTTCTCGATATGTACTTTTGGAATATCAACTTTTTATAATTTTTACAAATGCAAATTTAGAGATATTAATGTTCAAACATTTACATTAGCAAGTGAAAAGGTAAAGTGTAACTATTAAAAAGAAATGAGGGCGTAGTTATCAGTTGTTGGTATAGTTGTTAGTGGTTTGAGTACCTGTTAGCTACCAACTAATAATTATTAGAGGTTAGATGTCAAAGTAGTTATTCAAAGTATAAATATTTGGTAACAATGCCTGGAATTGTTGAAGACACTTAAATAAAATTAGCCACAAAAATTAGCTTCATTACTTTAATGGTTATAATTGATGTTTATTCAAATGTTATGTCATTATTTTTTATAAGAAAAATAATGTATGCAACCCTTAGGACTTTATAGAGTGAAATATTAGACAATAACTAAATGATAATATGAGGGATCAATATTTGTCATTTTAGAAAATGTATTTTAATTCTTATTGCAAGCCCTAAAGTGCAGATGTCAATCCAGATCTTAGAAAGCTGCACATGAAAGAGAAAGAAATAACCTCTAAGTAATGATAGTTATATATACAAATTTTTAGCAAATACCACTGAGTTTTCATTTTCCACTTAGATTGGGTCATCTTACACCGTTAATCCCAAGTTTTTTTTATTTCAGAATAATCCCAGATACTTCTACCATTGTCAAAGAACGTTGGGATTAATGATGGAAGATGGCTCAAACTTGTGATTATTTTTGACAAAATTTTCTTCTTTTTCTAACCTAACCTAGTGCTGATCATATTAGCCTGGTCCAAATTTTTCCCAGGCTTGGGCAGAATTTTCGGCCCGGTTTCGAGCCCGCCTTGAATTTTTGGCTTTAGGACGAGCCTTGGGCAAGCCGAAAATTTCTATGATTTACCCCTGTGTTTTTTTGAATTCTATAATATACCCCTAATGTTTTTTTATTCTACACTGTACCCCTGTGTTTTTTAATTTTTCTACGAAATGCCCCTAGTGTCAATTAATGAAAACGGACGTTATTATTTTTTGAAAACTCCGTTTAGTAGTTAAAACCTCTTAACTTCCCCATTCTTATGTTCTTCTTCCCTATTGTTCTTCTCTAAACCCTCATCACTCAGAGCATTTGACACCATTTCAGTTGAAATCCACACAAAAAAGTTGCGCAATCCCAACAAATTTGAAACTTGCTGAGAAATTCCATCACTGTGAGTTGCAGCGAAGACGAAGGTTGCGAAGGAGACAGAATTTGAGACGAAAGTGCACAACGAAGAGTTATTAGCTTGGAATTATCAAAATTCAGGTAAAATTCTTGATCTTTAGTTGTTAAATTGGTAGATTTATGTATTTGCGGTGATTAAGTAATGTTTAGGGTTTGATTACTATGTTTTGTTGAAGTTTAGGGCTTCAAATTTGACTGCATGTTTGTTGTTGTGTGTTTATGTTCGTTGTTGCAGACAATGCCTGAGAGAATTGTAAAAATTCATTACTTAGGAAAGTCTGTGAATGTAAATATTGAAGATGTTGATTTATGCTTGATGATAGATATAGTGAATGATATGTGTGAATTATTTGATGAAAAGGGCTATGAGCTCCCCTGAATTTCCTGTGCTTTCATATGTTAATGGGGATGAAAGGATTGAACCGGTAGATGATGGGAGTATGATGAAGATGTTTCAGGTTGTGGGTACAAAGGTGATCAATGTTGGGGTTAGTGCTGCAGAAAAAGCAACTTTCATTTGGACCTTAGCACAAAGAGTTAGGAAGGTCGACCAAACTAAGGTCCATCAGTCGGGTGTGAGTGAAGGCCCAAAGGACAAGTAGGCCCAAAGTAGTAACTAGGAGCACCAAGGAATCATCCCCACCAAGCCAACCTGGTCCAAGTAGTTAGGCCCAAACTACAAACTAGGAGCCAAAAAAAAAGGCCCTTAACACTATTTCTCCACAGATTGACTTACCTTTGTGTAATGATGCACCCCTTCCAAGCCCACCTAATTTTTTCTTGAATGAACCAACCCCACCAACCCAAACAGATTATTTTCAATCACTTTCCCCTCTTAGTAGCCCTCCCGGTGAGGAGAAGCCCAAGGTTCCCACAATTGCTTACATCCCAACCATCACAACAAGCCGAGTTCCACTTGAGTGGTCTTGACCAACTGGATCGGACTATAAACAGTCCTGATCACAGTCCATTTCATGAGCCCACCTCACAGGCCATTCATGAGCCCACTTCACAGCCCATTCATGAGCCCACCTCACAGCCCATTCATGAGCCCACCTCACAGCCCATTCATGAGCCCACCTCACAACCCAACTCAACTGGACCCACTCTTCAACCCAATATGGATTCAAGTGAGCCCCGTAGCAAAATAAAAACCAAACCGGCCTTTCCATATGGGAAAAAAATGTCCAAAGCTACAAGAAAGGGTAAGGGACTATGGGTTGCCCAAACTCAAACCAGATCAATCTGTTTCTAGTGCTCCTACTACTAGCGAGACTTAGAAGAACTAGAGCAAGGGCTATTGTGATGGAAGGTGTAGAAGGGAGTGATGATGATGAATGTGAAGATGACTGGGAACCTGGCCAGGATAGTGAAGAAAGTTCTGAGGATGAAATTGAGGATGATATACTCACTGATGAGGATGATGTGCATGAGTTACTTAACCATGCTTATGTAGATGGTGGGTGGGAGGCTTTTAAAGAGTCAGAATGGAGTGATGAGAGTGGATATTTTAGCGGGATGTTTAGGAATGGTGTAGTGTATGATGATGTTGACATGGGTAGGATTGATTTGAAGCCATGGATGATGTATGTGGACAAAGAACATTTGAAGGACACTCTTAGAGATTACTCGTATCCAAGAAGGTTTTGCCTTGGTTGTGAGGAGGTCGGAGGGGGCTAGGTACACCTCTGAATGTGCGAGATGAGAGGTGTGAATGGAGAATTCATGCCTCTAGACTACCGGGATGGTCATACTTGGGCCATAAAAACACTCAAGCCTGGCCACAAGTGTGACTTGAATTTGGTTCGGAATCCCATGGTTACTTGTGAGTGGGCTGCTAAGAAATTACTTGAGGATTTCGGATCAAACACGGGACATGAAAGGCAAAACAATTAAAGGCCTATTGTGGGATAGGTATGGGTTGACAATGGCCACATCTACTGTGTATAAGATGAAAGAGATGGCAATCGGGATGATTCGGGGGGCCATGATGAGTCTTATACTCACTTACTAACCTACCGTGAGTTGCTCCTTAAAAATAACCCCGGCTCGGTAGCTTTTTGCACTTGGAGAACATTGCAAAAGCCCGAGAGACCTTTACAGTTTACATCCATCTTCATCGGCTTTAAGTCTCGGTTCCAAGGCTTGATAGATGGTTGTAGGGGATTGGTGGGAGTTGATGGCACTCACCTTAAAGGTAATTATGGGGGGATTCTTACGTCGCGAGTCTCATTGGATGGCAACAATGAGATCTTTCCGATTCTTTGTCTTGTGGTTGATTGTGAAAACAAAACAAGTTGGAGTTGGTTCTTCACACACTTGAAGACCTTGTTGACTGCAAATGGCGGGAATGATTGGACAATAATGAGTGATAGACAAAAGGTAAAACACTCATTTGTTTGTTTTGTACATTACTAGTGTTTTTTAAAATTACACTTACTAACACATATACTTTGTGGGATACATGTGAATAGGGTATTGATCCCGACCCTAGATCGGGTGTGGCCAAAAGTACCAAGAAGATCTTGTGCAAGGCACTTATGCAAGAACTTCAAGAGTGAATACCCCGGTATTTTGATGCACAAGCTGTTTTGGGGAGTGACAAACTCATACTCACCATACAGTTTTAGGAAGGCATTGCAAAAGGTGCAACAAGTAGCTGGTTTGGGTCTTTGTGAAATGGTTCAAGGATGTAGGTCCCCTTGAAACTTGGACAAAGTGGAAGTTTGATCCATCACTTTGCAATGATCAAAACACCAACAACTTTGTGGAGAGCTTTAACTCCACTATTGGCTCGGATAGGTGCTTGCCCTATATTGACCTTGTTGGAAGGTATGTAAACCCTTTCCTTCACTTCTTCTAGTCTTTAACTCCACTATTGGCTCATCTTGATAATTGGTCTTGTGTTTCGGTGTTTGAAGAATAGCAATGGTCGGGCATGCCACTAGACAACAACTAGCAGAGCAATGGGTTGATGATGGGGTATGTCCAAATATCAGGGAGAGGGTAAGATTTTTAACCAAGGACTCTAGGACATGTCAAGCTTACCCATCTGGGAGGGGTGAGTATGAAATTCATGATGGTAGGGCTGTTTTACCTGTTTCATTGAATCATAAAACCTATGCTTGTGGTAGATGGCAGATTAGTGGAATTCCCTGTAAACATGGAATCAAGGCAATCTTGGATGCTGGGAAAGACCCTTTGCATTTTGTGAGTGAATGGTTTAGTGTGGCTAGGAACAGGGAAGCCTATAACCTTAACATCTCACCTATTCCTGATTCAGAACAATGGCCTGACCTAGGTTGTCCAAAACTCATCCCTCCAACCATGAAAAGAGGAATAGGCAGGCCATCTAGGAATAGAAAAAGGGAGCAGGGAGAGGAAAGGAAGGGAAAAAGGAGCACAACTGTGCAATGTAAGAAGTGCAAGGCATTTGGCCACAACTCAAAAACATGTAAAGGAGGTGCAACAGCAAGAGAGCTAAGGGAGCAGCAAGGTTTGGAGGCTCAATCTTCCAATCGACAAGGAATTCAAAAACACAAGCTAGCACTTCACAGGCGAGACACAACCTCGGATGGACAGCAACTTGATTGACTTGATGATCAATCAACCCCAAACAGCTCCCCCTCCTAGGACAAGGACTTCACAACAGCCTAATCCAAGGGCAAACACTTCAAGGCAAGCACAGCCTAGACTCCCATCTTCACAGCAGCAGCCAAGCACTTCCAGGGCTAGGGTCCCATCTTTACAGCAGCAGACAACAATGCAACCACAACAAACATCCTCACAGCAGCATGTGTCCACAAGGGAAAAACACCCAAGGCAAGCTGCCATGAGCCGACCATCTTCAAGTATTGGACATGCAATTAGTCCAAAGAGGCGAGAAAATCTTGGGCGGATTGCAAATGCTTCAAAAGTAGTTTGTTTTGGTAGAACAATGGCCCTTGTTTTTGGCATAATTAAACTGACTTTTTGGCGCATGTGCTTTATTTTGTGAACATCTAGGAAATGGTCCACTTTTGGTTGTTGCCAACTGTGTTAATACTAGATAAACAATAGATAGTGCTTTACTTTGTTGCCAACATTTGTTTTTGGCAGACAAGTTTCATTAGACAAGTTATTTATGTAAGACTTGGTTTATTTTGGGAATGTCAAATACTGAACTTTGTTGCAAATTCTCAAATGCTATTATATGAAATATTTGATAATTAAACACTGAATTTGATGTTCTCATTCATAAGAAAATTGGATACAAACTTAGGTCATTACAAAATAAAAACAAAGAACTATTGCTTACACCCACCAACTTGCAACATTCTCATCCTAATATAACAAAAATTAGCATTAAAACATACAAAAATATACCAATTTTAGCCATCTCCTTTACAAATCCAGCCAATTCATTCACCTTCTCCTTAACCCCTGCAACCTCTTTTTTGATGTTCAATAATGTTGCACCATGTTCATCTTCTGCATTCTCTTGAACACTAAACTGCAATGCCTCTCCTCTCCTGAGAACATGGTGCTTGTTCAGCCACATGAAGAATTGACAATAATCACATTTGAAGTACGCTTTCCTCGGATTTCTTTGAGACCCAGAAATGTGGAGCTTCGCAATTTTTGGGGGGATACAATTGCACCTAGGGCATATAAATTCGAGTTCACAGGGAGATTTTGATTGATAAGAGCTGGAGCTTGACATGTTCGTTAATGAAGGAAAGTATAGGGGATGGAGAGAGAGAGAGAGAGAGAGAGAAAGTGAGAGGGAAGGAGAGAGAATGAACTGGATATAAGGTGCAGTAAGATGCAGAAAAATCGAGGGCTTAATTGGCTTATGGAGCCAATTGTTCCCTCCAAAACCTGTCATTAGGAAACATTAACGATAAACGTTAAGTATACTTAACGGAGGGGCATTTCGTAGAAAAATTAAAAAACACAGGGGTACAGTGTAGAATAAAAAAACATTAGGGGTATATTATAGAATTCAAAAAAACACAGGGGTAAATCATAGAAAAACCCTAATTTTTTTGTCTAAATTTCGACACGACCCGATTTTGGCCCGAAATAGCGGGCTTTGGGCACAAAATTTTGGTCCAGATTTTGGCTCATCCCGACCAATGGGCAGTCCCCAACCCGATCGGACTCGTGATCACCTCTAATCAATCCTTTTATATATATATATATAAGTTAATAAGGTCAAAGTAGGTCATTATCGAGTCGAAAATGTTAACCTGAATTTAACCAGTTTAGTAGTTAAATGGATTAATCGTGTTAACCCATTTACTTACATGGGTCAACACTTCCACCCCTCACCTACTTATTTTAGGTAGGTACGGGTAACAAGTCGAATTATCGGATTGGGCCACTTTTGCCAGCCCTATCTAATGGTCTTTCGAGTGACATTGGAAAATTTTATGTGGATTCATTATTGGATCTCAACTCTCAAAAGAAGAGAAGTGCAACAAATTTCTATTTATGGTCTTTAGAGTGACTTTATCGCACCTTCTAAACAATACACAAAACGTTCCTTCAATAAATAAATAAATATATATATATAAGGCACTTAAAACTTTATCTAAGGATATGTTCTTTTCGACTGAATTAATGAAAATTCAGTTCAGTTTAATTCAGTTTAATTAAGGAAAATTCAGTTTAGTTCTGGAAAATTCCTCTCACAGTTTTCATTCACTTCAGTTCAGTTCAGACAAATTAAGTTTAGTTCAATTCAGTTCAGACAAATTCAATTCAATTCAATTCAATTTAGTCTATAACTGTATAAAAGAACAGAGTCTAAGTATATTTATTCTAGGGAAAATCTTCGTTGTAGCCCATGGAGCCTGACTCCCAAATTTTTTGAGTTATAAGATAATATAATATTTGTTGATTAATAGTATGTACAACCATAGTGGCATATTGAAAAAACTAACCTTAACCCATATATTTGTATAGGTGTATTATATTTCCTCCGTTTCAAAATGCTAGACACGGTTTGACTTTTGCGCTATTCACACACTCTTTTTTGACAGTTTTTTTGTGATTTTTCCGTAAGGAAAAATATAATTATGTTGGATTTTGTAGGATCTTGTTAGATTCATCTCGACATATACTTTCACAATATCAACTTTTTATAATTTTTATTTGTAAGGAAGTGGAGATATAGATGATTAAAATTTAAAAATATGCATCGGCAAGCGTGTTATGAGAAATGTGTCAAGTATTTTGAAATAGAGGAAGAATATTATTAAAAGGTTGTGGCATACTGGCAAAGTGATTGAATATTTATGTTTGAATAACAGGATGATTGGATGAAAATTCTAACTTTGACTCATATCTTTATGTAGGTTTATTTGGGTATATAATATTCCCTCCGTCCCATATTATAGTGCTTCTTTTCTTTTAAGGTGTTCCAAAATATAATTCTTGTTTCCATTTTTTATTCCACACCTTTCCATGATTTTCCTAGAAAAATTGTACCACCATTATTTATTTGCTTCTTGGAAATTGTTTTTTGCTTTGTTTATTCAACTCAAGGGTTGAATCATGCATTTGATGCTATTTCACCACTTATTGTCATTCTCTCTCCTAAAATCAGTTTTTTCCCCATATCATTAATTTTCAATACACAAACACTCTTTACATTTCTCTTAGATTCTATTTACCTAAATAACCGTGAAAAAAATAGAATCAGACACTATAATATGGGACGGAGGGAGTAAACATTTTCCTTTAAAACTGACTCATATAACCTATGAGATTAATGAAATAGCAACAAGCAAAACTCATTAAAGATTATGATAGTGGTAATGATAATAATTAATAATGGTACAGTTTGAACACTACTTTAATTTTTCCGAAATGGAGTTTTTCTCAATGATGTTAGATTTGAACTTCAAGAAAGTTAACGGACATCATAGGTAAACATTATTACACCTGAGTTCTAAGTCATTTTTTTCAAAACCTATGAGATTAATGAGATAGCAACAAGTAAAACTCATTAAAGATTATGGTAGTGGTAATGATAATAATTAATACGAGCCTGCTAACGAACGCCCCGGGGCGCTATAAGAATGGTATTTTTACTTTTTTAGGTATAACTACTTATGTTTTTATTAGTGGCATTAAATGTAACTAAATTATAAAAAAACAATAAAAAACAATGCCTAATTCCAAAGCATTAAATGTAAAGGCAAAAGCTTTATTGAAGACCAAAACGTCATTATCATCTTTTTTTTTATTTTTTGATAATTTTTGGGGATAGTTCATTAAAGACAATGAAATTACATCCTAAGGCATTTGCCCAGCAAGCGATGAACTAGCATTACAGTATCTTCAGCCTCAACTAATACACCATTACTACCAAAATTACAGCCATGCCACAAAATCCGTCGAGCCTTAGGAGACTTTGTTTAGCAAGGAGTCTGCCACCACATTCATCATATTTAATTACCATAAACTGATAATTCCACCCTGCAAGAATAATATAGAATTATTAGCAGTAACAATATGATAACAAGTATCAGTATTAAACATGACATAGCAGCATCACAACAGTAGTAATAATACAGTAGAAGAAGACATCAATATGCATATTTACCTAATATTTGACTAGAAAGATAGGATCACCAGGTGCAGCAGGTTTGCTCTTTTTCTTGGGTGCACCATTTGAATCAGAGGCATTCTCTTTATCCAGCCAGCAATTGTTTGCATAATGTCCAGCTTTCTTAGACTTAGAACAATGCCTCGTCGTTTGCTTTGTCAATTCTTTCCCACCTTGTTGTCGTTTATTCTTTGGTCGTCCTTTGGGTTTTGACTTTGGAGGACACAATATATCATCACCATTCATCAATTCATTACAATGAGTAATTTGTTCACTTGGAACTTGAGTTGGAATGGAACCGCTATCAACACGCCATCGAATTGGTAGGTACATAGAAGGAACTTCATGACAATCCATTTGAACAAATGTTCTCAATATGTGTCGACATATAATACCCAAGAACTCATATTGCTTGCAAGAGCATGTTGCAAAGTTCCCATCCCAAAAGACTTTGTGACATCTACTATTTTCATTTGCATAATATCTTACCATGAAATCATATCCATCATGATAAATGATTGAATATTGACTTGCTCTACGACATTCTTCTTTGAATTTCTCAAAAGCAAAAGGAGTGAGTACTTGAGAAGCTTGTTTTTCCAAAGGTGTGTTCTTGATAAAACAAAAAGCAAAGGTATGTTATCATGTTCTTGTCTTTGAATAATCTCTCGAATCGCAACATCAATCTAATGAAACAAAAAAATACAATGGTTAATTTAAAACAGAGAACATCAAATTAAAAAATTGAGTGAAATATATTCTATAAGAATTTTAAATTTACTAACCTGTTTAGCACGATCTTTTAAAGTTGAATTAGACGTCACAAATCTCTTGATAAAACCATTAATGTACTCAGATCTTCCCGTAGTCCTCATTCCTCCGAAATAGTAACTTCGTAGGTATGCCGGTGCCCAGAATTTTTTTATCTGATACAAACCTTTCACATGTTTGTTATCCAGTAGGTTGTATTTACCAACAACAAGAGGCCATTGATTCTCAAATTCTTCGATTGTCTCCAACTTGTAGAGCATATAAAAATCTTTGCACCACTCTTGGAATTTCTCACGTAGAATAAAAGTAAACCAGCCACTAAATTTTGAGGTGATATGCCATATACAAAAGCAATGTTTAGTGTATGGCAACTCTTGAGCAATGGCTTGTGTCATCCATGGATCTTGGTCGGTGATGATTGTTTTCGGTGGCTTCTTCATTGTTGCCACAAAATTCTGTACGAAATAAAAATGTATTATACATAAGAATGAAAATATTAGATAAATGAAACTATCTTAAGTGAAAAAAAAAAACAAAAAATAATTCTTATCTTCATTAGTCTTATGTAGGAACTATGAATAAGATAATAACAAGATGCTAACAATAAAATAAGAATAAGTTACAACAAGCATTATATCCTCAATAATTCTTCAAGATAATATATAAGTAATCCAAGATAATATTTACCTTTATTAACCACTTGAAAGTATCTATGGTCTCATTTCTCAGCAGTGCACAACCGTATAATATTGTCTTCCCATGATTGTTAACACCCACAAATATCCCACACAACATGTCATATACGTTTACCTTATAAGTAGTATCAAAGATCACGACGTCTCCAGGAACCGCACTTGTGATCGAGATAACAGAGCATGATTATGCTCTTGTGTAAATGTAGTTACGTGCCACTCTTCAGGAAATATTTCATTGCTTCTCCTTAATTTGACGCGCAAGTGAGCATTACAATTACATTTAGTTGAAACTATATTTCTTTGTTCCTTGTTCGGGTCAAGATTCTTTAACGGTTGAGTTCGACTACGGTGGCAGTAGAAATCACGCCTTACAATCATGCCATCCCTTTTTTTGGTCCGATCCCTTTTAATGCTAAAACCACGAAGACGTGCATAATTATCGTAGAACACACATGCTTCTTCTTCACTTTGAAATGTTTGACCCACAAATGGTTCAAGGTTTAATTGTTCAGGTATAGTTTCCTCTTCATTATCTAGTAGTTGCACATGAGTGGAAGTGTGTCTTGTATTATTCTCCACATTCATTTCTTCATTTTGTACAACAATATCAGATACATCTTCCCCCATGAAAGCAACCGTTTCTTCATTGGATGGGAGTTCAATTAAATCAAGCATTTTGCTACTCAAACAATCGAAAATCAAATATAAGACTCTATTTTTTGCATTGAAAAGTATACTAAAATAATCTCATTAAAATTACAAAGCAAAAAAAAAAAAAAAAAAAATAAGAAGACTCACCTGCAAAGAGTTGAAGTGCTTTGGTTGTTTGTTGCTACTTGCCAGCATCCACGTTCATATGTGGAAGTGCAAGTGCATAAGCCCCTACTTTAAACCTTTGTGAATTAGAGTCATATGAGCAGTTCAATTAATATTGCTTTGGGACAATAAAAAAACAGCTACCTTATATTAATTTTATTCTATCATCACAATGTAAAATATTTGGGGAAAAGGAGAATTATTGATTGTTACAGCATTGAATATAGGATAGGTGTGACATTATTTTGTTTTTATCTAGCGCCCCGGGGGCGTCCATTAGCTTTTGCCTAATTAATAATGGTACAGTTTGAACACTACTTTAATTTTTCCGAAATGGAAGTTTTCTCAATGATGTTAGATTTGAACTTCAAGAAAGTTTACGGACATCATAGGTAAACATTATTACTCCTAAGTTCTAAGTCATTACTCCTTTAAATTAATGATTGAAGTTGGGTAGCTTTACTTTACATACAACGAGAGAATTATTAGTTTATTATGATGAGGTAAAATGATTCACATGACATCTGGTTATGAGGAAAAATTGACAGGAACTGTCTTAATTATGGGCGTTCCGCCATTTTCAGTCCCAACTAAGGATTATTTATGAGCGGTCCCAACTATGCATCATTTTTGCCGAATTTGGTCCCAGCAGGTTAATGACCTGCTATAACAGGTAGAACTTTTTTTTTTCCAACTTTTATTTTCTCTCTCCTCTAGTGGGCATCCACCAGACCACCACTCCCATCCCCCACCCTTAAAACTCCCACCCCCACCCAAACCTGCCACCCTTTGACACCCCCTCCACTGCTAGAAAAGAAAAAAATTATGTTATTCCAGGTGGGAAGGCAGGGTAGCAGGCCCTCTTTCTTCGAAATGGCCGCTGCTCAGTAGCTTCCTTCCAGTCTTCGTGCCGCCCTCACTTACTCTCTCGGCGTACGTTACGTTGCTTTCATACTTCTATTACTCCTACTTCTTCTAATTATATATGTCTTTATTTTAGCTTCAATTTTTGAATCAATCTTACTTTTTATCTTTCAAGAATCTTTCAGGAATTCTTTGGTTTCAATTTCATGTGTGATGTGTTATATGTTGTGAATTGATGAATGATGGATTTTTCGATGTTGATGTTAGTAATAGTGTGATGCTTTTCTTGGTGTTGCGATTAATTTGTTTTACGACATGGCAATATGGCTTCTATCGTGATTTCGACCTTCTATGTAGGTTGTAGTTTGTAGGTGCGTGGTGGGGAGGGGGTGGGTGGCGGGGGAGGGTGGCTAGGAAAGGGGTGGGGGGAGGGGTGGCTGGGAAAGGAGATAGGAGAGAGAAAAAGAAAGAAGAGGGTGGCAGGATATAGGAGAGAGAAAAAGAAAGAAGGAAACTAACTTCAGAAATTTTTTTAAAAAATTAACCGGTAAAACAGGTAATCAGTCAGTTGGGACTAATTTCGGCAAAAATGATGCATAGTTGGGACAGCTCAGTAATAATCCTTAATTGAAACTGAAAATGACGGAACGCCTATAGTTGTGACTGTTTCTGTCAATTTTTCCTATATCGTCTAGTCAAACATACACAATAATATTTCCCAATTTGCTCAACTTCAAATGTGACACCTGATCTCATTTGCCCAACAGATTCGAACTTTATCCAACTTTTGTGAATAACAGCTAACCTTTTTTGCGAGGAAAGAAGCTAAGAAAAAGAATCGGAAAGTACCAAAACTAGCCGATTAAAAGCTACCAAAATCCCCTTTAAATCAAAAAAAATCTTGGTAGTCCACTTGTCTCTGATCATCAGTCATCACACAATTTCTAATTCCCGGATATGTGCAATGATACAACTAAATTATTTGATCTTTCATACTCCCTTCGTATCTTTTTAATCTACACACTTTTCTTTTTGATCCGTTTCTTTTCAATCTACACACTGTTGCTTTTTCTATTTTTGGTAACATGTCACAGCTACTTTCTCCTCTTTTTCCACCCATGTCATCCACTTTCTAATATTTTAACCCACTTTTCAATTTCTCTCTCCACCTTTTCAGTTTCTCTCTCTTACTTTTGCATTTTCTCCTTGGTTCTCCCCCAAAGTGAATTGAGTAAATTAAAATGAAACGGAGGGAGTAGATTCTAAGAATTGATATAAAGTGAAAAATTGACCTAAATCCATATTTTAAAAAAAATTCATAAATAAAAATTTTCGACCTAGAATATGATAAAAATCATATTGGGTTGAAAGTTCATCTGAAACAGTCGAATATTACCCTACTCGAAACCAGTTCATTTAGCACGTCTAGAGGATTTGGAAAAAGAGTTGAAACTGTTGGATTACACCCACTTGGAACTCGAAGTCTTGCAGAGCCTCGAGCGCAGTTGAATGCGTGGAGCGCGCCCTTGTGCGCCCAGAGCAGCTTCGCTGCATGACTCGCAATCTCTTGCGCCTGGCGCATCGCTTGGAGTTGTTGGAATTTTGCCGAGAGCTTACCGCGACTTGTGGTGTGTGCCGCGACTTGCGGTGTGTTGCAATCTCGTGGTGTTTGTCTTGTCTCGCGGTGGATTGCCATAAGCCTATAGCGACTCGTGCTAAGTTATGCGATTCAGTTTTCGAGGTTTCTGAAATACTTTATTTCCTTTTTATTTCCGGATCTATTTCGGAGTTGTTTCTTAACCCTCATATACATATCATATTGGTCGTTTTCTTATTCATTCATTCAATATAACCCTAAAACACAAGCTTACCCTATTCCCTCTGAGATTTGAGCAGTTATTAAGAAATATCAATCTTTGATTCGGGTGCACAGAGTCAGAGATAGTTGTGAGAACCTTGGGGGACGAACGTCATCGTGAATCCGCACTAAAGGCGGCGAAATTCGTTTCTAAGGCAGCGACTAGGGCCGTTCCTGAATATTAGACCTGATCAAAAACCGGGCCGGGCCGCGCAAAAAAAAATGTGCCCATCTTGCGGGCCGGGCCCAAATCCGGGCCAAAAATTTGTGCCCAAAGCCCGGTATTTCGGGCCGGGTCGAGCGGGCTTTTGCGGGCCAAAACGGGCCGGGCCCAAAATTTAGGCTAAAAAGTGTTTTTTTGCTTGTCCAAAGGCCGCCCAAAAAAAAAAAAAATTTGACCGGGCCGGCCCGCGGGCCCAAAAAAACTGCCCAAACCCGCCCAAAAACCGGGCCGGGCTGGAGTTGATCAGGTATACTGAATATTATTGGGCCCGGGACAAAAAAAAAAGGGGCCCCTAACGAACAAGAGATTTAATAAAATATTTATGCACTTTGTAGATAACAACTATCTAAGAATGGACTAACTCATGTTTACCACTCTTTCTTCATAAAAAGAACTTTTTTCTTATTTCATATGATCAATATTTAATACTCTCTCCGTCTTAGAAAAATCTGAACTTTTTTCGAGTAGCGTAGTTTAATTTGATAAGTTGAAGTATAATTAGCAAATGTTTTTAAAAAAAAAAATAGATGTGATAGGAGTCGGTGGAGTATAATTTTTATTTATAAAGACATAAAAAGTTGATCATTTTTTATTGCTTAAGATAGAGTGTGGGCCTAAGATAACTAACATAATAAATAGTGGGATCATGCCAAAAATGAAAGTGTTAATAACCAGATAAACCTGTACCTTGATGAATGAAATTGGAATATCAAAATACAGAATTAAATTAATAGGTTAATACACTGGTGGTAAAAAGGAAAATTAAAAGTCAAGTTAAACTTATTGCAAAAAGAAAATAAAAAAGAACAGAAAAGTAACCAAGGAAAAAATTTAACAAAGGAAAGAATTGCCCAGTAATAAAAAAAAAAGGAAGGATAGAATTGATTGGCTAATTGCCATAAGTGGGTTTATTGCTTAAGATAGAGTGTGGGCCTAAGATAACTAACATAATAAATAGTGAGATCATGTCAAAAATGAAAGTGTTAATAACCAGATAAACTAGTACCTTGATGAATGAAATTGGAATATCGAAATACAGAATTAAATTAATAGGTTAATACACTGGTGGTAAAAAGGAAAATTAAAAATCAAGTTAAACTTATTGCAAAAAGAAAATAAAAAAGAACAGAAAAGTAACCAAGGAAAAAATTTAACAAAGGAAAGAATTGCCCAGTAATAAAAAAAAAAGGAAGGATAGAATTGATTGGCTAATTGCCATAAGTGGGAGTCGAACTAGCAAACTCTAACACCTTCACATTCCTACACAAGAAGCTACCATCTACGCTAACTAATTAATTTCAAAACCATTGCGGTGAGCGGCTACTTAAAGGTTTCCAGATTTATGGGCCATGGGCGGACGCCCCGCCTACTCTGGCCCAGGGCCGGCCCTGACAGTGACCCTCATACCACGGTGCAACTTGTTCTTGTAATTCAGGTTCAGTTATTTAATTTCTACAGATTTATTTCCTATAAAAACCCCTAATTTTTTTTACCTGATCAACACTGATTAACTTAAAAAGGGGATCAAATCTACTAAAAGAATTGTGAGCTCAGCATGCATGATCGTAAAACACAACTTTGTTTTAAGAAATAATTGCATTTCTTGTTCCAAGTGGCTCAGTTATTAGCTCTCTTCATTAAATTTATCAAGTGGCCATAGGCTACATCCATAAGTAAAGAAGAGTTTGCACCACTTATTGAATCATAGGCTCTCTTCATATGTGGGTTCAGTGTTGGATCTCAACTCTCGAAAGAAGGCAAGTGCACTTGAACTCAAGATGGACATGTAGTCTTTCTCTATTTTGTAGCAGATGTTCTCAATAACTCTTTTCATATTTCAAACTCTCACGCATAGAGGAAATGTATCAACAAAATAGAGAAAGATGTCTTCATTTGAAGAGCTAAAAGCATTGAACTCAAGATGTACTAACATTTACTTCCACTACCAAAATATCTTACATACTAAAACCATCGAACTCACGTTGTACAAAAATTTACTTCTAATAGCATGTATCATGTATCAGCAAAACAATTATTCCTATGCACCTTTTCAACATCAACAACAGTTCCACTAAAATACCTTTATTTACATACCGTATACTTAGAAATGAGCATAGAAGTATGATATTTGACCCACCAACCAACAAAAACAAATCTATGCTCGTTTTTTCCTATCACAGATTTGACTACCAACAAAATATACTACTCTGTATCTAGAAATTAACACGACGTACCCAATACTACTATACTAGTATACTCGTACCTAGACTCAACAAGTACTTGATCAAGCTCTCGTATGATTAGATTTGATCTTCAAAACAAAGAAAGAGTTCGGTAGCGAAGAAGTGCCGATACAAGGTTAACACATGAGCTCCACTTCGACTTGCTGGTATAATAATTGTTCCGAAACCAAGCAGATTGTTCCAGAGAAGAAATTCAGAGTCGGTGTCGCTTCAAGGCAACAACGACCCTTCAATGACGCCCTTAGAACGGCAAAATTAGTAGCATTTCGAAATTCCTGCATAGTCACGGCAGCGTCATTGACCATTGCAGCGTTGGCGAAAGGAATCCACTTCAGAAAATTGCCGTCAAATGCTGCTTCATTTTTGAGAAGTGCTAATGCATCATTCTGTCTAGTCCATTAGCAGAAGAGCGCTGTCAATCCTACTTCCTCCACCTATTCCACAACCATAGGTACTGCTTGAAAACAGCAAAATACATGACCGTTTGCATTGTTACAAGACAGATGCGAAAGTCTGTTTTGGTACGTTCTTATTAAAATATTGCATGATATCTAAACCACAATATGATTATGATTAATGGCATACGTAATACACCACCCCTCACACTGCCCCTCGCCCCACAAACATTTATATATACGAATTGAACAACCTCATTTTTTTAGATTTTGGAGGCCTAATGGCGAACCTACATATTAGGGCCCTAATCAGGTCCAAAATTTTTGAATATTTGATTTTTCGGTCTGGAACGAAAAAATAGATAGTTGTTTGGTCCAAGTTTTTTGAAGTTTCGATTTTCGGTCGCTGATTTATATAATTTTGAAATAACAGAGCATATAATTACCAGTTTTTCTTTGATTTCTTTGTAACTTTCTTCGCCTTCTTGGACTTCTTCGTTCTTCTCCTTTTCCTCAGAGTTGTTCTTTGTATAGTTGTGGTTAAGCTTAATAGGGTTGTCCAAATCAGTTAAGGGGGTTAAGCGTTTGTCGCAACTTCCACATTTGAAATTATAAGTATTTGGTTTCAATTAAACCCGGGTGATTTTGTTTTTCAATCTTAATATCAGCTCCAGATTTGGTCTTTCTTTCCATCTGAAATTAGAACAAATTAGTTAAGACTAATTGATTCTTTCCACTAACAATAAATTAAAAAATAGTAGATTATGAAACCCGATTGTGAAGACTTTAACTCGGATTCTTTAAGTCTCGGATTTTTCTTCCCACTAATTGCAATTTCACTACCGGTTTGCAATATAAAATTGTAGATTATGAAACCCCAATTCTTCTTCCCACTAATTGCAATAAGAAAAATGTAAATCTATCACGCTGGTTTCTTGAGAAGTTAGAGTAAGAATAATCAATGAAATTATGCAAAACTTTAATTGAAATAATGTTTGGATTAACAAAAAATGTAGATATAATACTTATGTTAATTTCTTGAGAAACTTGAGTGTGAGAATAATATACGAATTAATTGGTTTTCTCTCTTTAGATTTTCGCTAAAAATATTTTTGAATATTTGATTTTTCGGTCTAGACCGAAAAAATAGATAGTTATTTGGTCCAAGTTTTTTGAAGTTTCGATTTTCGGTCGCTGATTTATAATCTTGAAATAACAAAGCATATAATTACCAGCTTTTCTTTGATTTCTTTGGAACTTTCTTCGTCTTCTTGGACTTTTTCGTTCTTCACCTTTTCCTCGGAGTTGTTCTTTGTATAGTTGTGGTTAAGCTTAATATGTTATCCAAATTAGGTAAGGAGGTCAATCGTTTGTTGCAACTTCCACAACTGAAATTATCAGTATTTGGTTTCAATTCAACCCGGGTGATTTTGTTTTTCACCTCAATCTTCTTATCAGCTCCAGATTTTGTATTTCTTCCCGTCTAAAATTAAAACAAATTAGTTAAGACTAATTGATTCTTTCCACTAAAAATAAAAAATAGTAGATTATGAAACCCAATTGTGAAGACTTTAACTCAGATTCTTTAAGTCTCGAATTTTTCTTCCCATTAATTGCAATTTCACTACCGGTTTGCAATATAAAATTGTAGATTATGAAACCCCAATTCTTCTTCCCACTAATTGCAATAAAAAAAATGTAAATCTATCACGCTGATTTCTTGAGAGAATAGAGTAAGAATAATCAATGAAATTCTGCAAAACTTTAATTGAAATAATGTTTGGATTAACAAAATTAAAAAATGTAGATATACTTACGTTGATTTCTTGAGAAACTTGAGGGATGAGAAGAATATACGAATTAATTGATTTTCTCTCTTTAGATTTTCTCTTAAACGTTTTTTGAATATTTGATTTTCGGTCTAGACCGAAAAAATAGATAGTTGTTTAGTCCAAGTTTTTTGATGTTTCGATTTTCGGTCGCTGATTTATAATCTTGATATAACAAAGCATATAATTACCAATTTTTCTTTGATTTTATTTGCAACTTTCTTCGCCTTCTTCGACTTCTTCATTTTTTCCTGAGTTGTTCTTTGTATAGTTGTGGTTAAGCTTAATATGGTTATCCAAATCAGTTAAGGAGGTTAAGCGTTTGTCTCAACTTCCACATTTGTAATTATCAACTAATAATTATTAGAGGTTAGATGTCAAAGTAGTTATTCAAAGTATAAATATTTGGTAACAATAGCAGTTGGCCTGGAATTGTTGAAGACACTTAAGGACATTTATTTAGTTATAAAATTAGCCACAAAAATTTAATTAATTACTTTAATGGTTATAATTGATGTTTATTCAAATGTTATGTCATTATATTCTATAAGAAAAATAATGTATGCAACCCTTAGGACTTTATATAGAGTGATTAATGGAATTGTTGAAGATCATCATTTGTGATTAATGGGTAACGTAAATTATAGTCATGTGAGATCTTGTTAGA